>CAUDMG010003073.1:2960000-2961368 GCA_958450375.1 Homarus gammarus
CATGTTAACAAAAATCAGAGAATTAAATACTTCAAAATACATAAAAAAAAATGCTCCTACTTCACATGTTAGGGTGTTATATCTTTTTATTGTACATCAACAACATCAGTACATTTGTTGGGTCCAGCATGGCTCAAGTCCTCCGTCCAGCTGGTATCTGAAAATAAGGAATGCCGGCAGCACAACAGCGGTAGTGGTTGGTCCTTCTGATGAGCCACCTTGTCATCGTCGACTTTCTTCTGATGTCAGCACAGCGTCTCCTGTCTTCACATAGCACGTTTTTCTTTCTTCAATACCACACTTTGTAGGTCGTGTCACCACATCTGACTTCTTCTCACTTCCTCCTGGTTTCTATAATATTCCAGATGAATTTTTCTGTTCATCTGCGTTTCTTTATACATCTTCATTTTCATATTCCAGACAACTTTTCTGTTCGTCTGCGTTTCTTTATACATCTTCGTTTTCCGTCATATTCCAGATGAATTTTTCTTCTCCATCTGCATTTCTTCTCTGTAACATCATCATTTTCAACATATTCCAGACGATTTTCTTGTTCATCTGCCGTCAGCCCCCTCCGGCCGGGATGAAAGCCGGTCCACTGCTTGGGCTGTCGTCTCCTTAGATGACTGTAAGGCAGGTTCCGCGGACCAGGCCTCGCCCTCCGTACGTGAGTGTCGGCGAGACCAAAGACCATCCTGTCTTACACCTTCCACAGTGGTGAATCCCTCCCTGGCTGGGCTCACCAGGGTTCGTTGTGTGGCTCTGCATTCCACACTCCTTAACTTCCTACAGTAGAAAAATATAAAATCTTCTTAATCCTAGACCAGGTAGGACTTGAAAGAAGTGGGGTGGTGCGTGGCGGGTGTGGTGCTGCATTCATCACGCTGCATTCCTCACGCTGCTTCTTCTCTTCTTATATGTGCTGTGGTCGGATTCCGGCTAGCCATGGGGCGGTACTGTGTGTGATATTTGCCAGAGAAACAATCCTAAAGGGATGATGGATTAGTTGGAAGTGCATTCGCAAAAAAAAAAAAAAAAATTACTTTCTTAGTTACGTCAATGTTTGGTAACTATTATTTCCGTCACGACAATTTTCTCATTAGGCTGGGTCGGGGAGTGAAGCTCTGCTCACTACATTGAATATTATTTATCACTACGCGTCAAAGAGTACATTACAAATCATACTAGCATAAAAACACACTGAGTGAAGCTCTGTAATTATCGCAATATTAAGTAACACTAACCACCAATTTCGAAGCATAACTCACAGGACAAAACATTGGTGGTCACATGGGCGGGGCGGGGCGAGAAACATTCGGGCATGATGCGCGCCTGGTGGGGTGAGGTGTAGAGTGGCGTAACCGGAGA
>CAUDMG010003074.1:0-27500 GCA_958450375.1 Homarus gammarus
CCTATCATCCACCTTCATGCTGGCCTCCTAAAACACTGCGCTAGACGACAACAGGGAACAGTGGCGGCCATAACCTGTGTTGTTGTTTTGTGTGTGTGTGTGTGTGTGTTCACCCTATCATCCACCTTCATGCTGGCCTCCTAAAACACTGCACTAGACGACAACTGGGAACAGTGGCGGCCATAGCCTGTGTTGTGTGTGTGTGTGTGTGTGTGTGTGTGTGTGTGTGTGTGTTCACCCTATCATTCACCTTCATGCTGGCCTCCTAAAACACTGCACTAGACGACAACTGGGAACAGTGGCGGCCATAACCTGTGTTGTGTGTGTGTGTGTGTGTGTGTGTGTGTTCACCCTATCATCCACCTTCATGCTGGCCTCTTAAAACACTGCACTAGACGACAACTGGGAACAGTGGCGGCCATAGCCTGTTTTGTGTGTGTGTGTGTGTGTGTGTGTGTTAACCCTATCATTCACCTTCATGCTGGCCTCCTAAAACACTGCACTAGACGACAACTGGGAACAGTGGCGGCCATAACCCGTGTTGTTGGGGTGTGTGTGTGTGTGTGTGTTCACCCTATTATCCACCTTCATGCTGGCCTCCTAAAACACTGCACTAGACGACAACTGGGAACAGTGGCGGCCATAACCTGTGTTGTTGATGTGTGTGTGTGTTTGTTCACCCTAACATCCACCTTCATGCTGGCTTCCTAAAACACTGCACTAGACGACAACTGGGAACAGTGGCGGACATAACCTGTGTTGTGTGTGTGTGTGTGTGTTGTGTGTGTTCAACCTATCATTCACCTTCATGTTGGCCTCCTAAAACACTGCACAAGACGACAATTGGGAACAGTGGCGGCCATAACCTGTGTTGTGTGTGTGTGTGTGTGTGTGTGTGTGTGCCATATCATTTACCTTCATGCTGGCCTCCTAAAACACTGCACTAGACGACAACTGGGAACAGTGGCGGCCATAACCTGTTTTGTGTGTGTGTGTGTGTGTGTGTGTGTGTTCACCCTATCATTCACCTTCATGCTGGCCTCTTAAAACACTGCACTAGACGACAACTGGAAACAGTGGCGCCCATAACCTGTGTTGTTGGTGTGTGTGTGTGTGTGTGTGTGTGTTCACCCTATCATTCACATTCATGCTGGCCTCCTAAAACACTGCACTAGACGACAACTGGGAACAGTGGCGGCGATAACGTGTGTTGTTGATTTGTGTGTGTGTGTGTGTGTGTTCACCCTATCATCCACCTTCATGCTGGCCTCCTAAAACACTGCACTAGACGACAACTGGGAACAGTGGCGGCCATAGCCTGTGTTGTGTGTGTGTGTGTGTGTGTGTGTGTATGTGTTCACCCTATCATTCACCTTCATGCTCGCCTCCTAAAACACTGCACTAGACGTCAACTGGGAACAGTGGCGGCCACAACCTGTGTTGTTGGTGTGTGTGTGTGTGTGTATGTGTTCACCCTAACATTCACCTTCATGCTGGCCTCCTAAAACACTGCACTAGACGACAACTGGGAACAGTGGCGGCCATAGCCTGTGTTGTGTGTGTGTGTGTGTGTGTGTGTATGTGTTCACCCTAACATTCACCTTCATGCTGGCCTCCTAGAACACTACACTAGATGACAACTGGGAACAGTGGCGGCCATAACCTGTGTTGTGTGTGTGTCTGCGCCCTATCATCCACATTCATGCTGGCCTCCTAAAACACTGCACTAGACGACAACTGGGAACAGTGGTGGCCATAACCTGTGTTGTGTGTGTGTGTATGCTCACCCTATAATCCACCTTCATGCTGGCCTCCTAAAACACTGCACTAGACGACAACTGGGAACAGTGGGGGCCATAACCTGTGTTGTTGATGTGTGTGTGTGTTTGTGTACCCTATCATCCAACTTCATGCTGGCTTCCTAAAACCCTGCACTAGACGACAACTGGGAACAGTGGCGGCCTTAACCTGTGTTCTTGGTGTGTGTGTGTGTATGTGTGTGTGTTTTCACCCTATCATCCACCTTCATGCTGGACTCCTAAATCACTGCACTAGACGACAACTAGGAACAGTGGCGGCCATAACCTGTGTGTGTGTGTGTGCGTGCGTGTGTGTTCAACCTATCATTCACCTTCATTCTGGCCTCCTAAAACACTGCACTAGACGACAACTGGGAACAGTGGCGGCCATAACCTGTGTTGTGTGTGTGTGTGTGTGTTCACCCTATCATCCACCTTCATGCTGGCCTCCTAAAACACTGCACTAGATGACAACTGGGAACAGTGACGGCCATAACCTGTGTTGTGTGTGTGTGTGCGTGTGTGTGTTCACCCTATCAATCACCTTCATGCTGGCCTCCTAAAACACTGCACTAGAAGACAACTGGGAACAGTGGTGGCCATAACCTGTGTTGTGTGTGTGTGTGTGTTGTTACGCCGTCTCTTAATTTACTTAAATATCCAGGTTCTAGGCGTAACCAAACATAAAGTGAAGTAAATTAAAAGAGAATAAAATGAATAAAGTAAACCTTTAGGAATTTAATTGATTAAATATTAACACAATAAAGAGCCTCGTAGGCTGTCACAACAAATTGATTCACCATCGAAACTTTTAAGACACAAGCGATACAAAACATCGAAACATCAAAAGAATAAAAATAAAGCATTGGATTACGTTAACACTGCATAAACATATAAAAACTATCACTGAAATTAACTAGCGTGAAACAACACTGAATTACTTTAATACAACTAAGCAAATACTGATGGACACAAACAGAGACATAAATAGGTACTCACATACATATACCACATTGGTGACGACAGGAACAACACAAATAAATGTGGACTGCATGACAAGAGGACTGAACTGACTCAAGTCAGTTGGTGGGTCCTATATATAAGGTCGGCTCCCGCCACGCGACCCGCCGGTGGGTCGTTTAACGATGCAGATGGTCGTTAGAGAACAAAGAATGCTTGTTACAATACAAATTAAAGAAATAAGATGGGCTTGAACAACTAATGACAGTTAAAACCTTAACAGCACAGGGTAAGGTGACTAGAATATATAATAGTAAATTTAACACATCATTACAGGAATAATATGGAACATGGGAGCATGTTATATATAAAAAAAATAGAAAAAATACGACACGGTCGTAACAGTGTGTGTGTGTGTGTGTGTTCACCCTATCATTCACCTTCATGCTGGCCTCCTAAAACACTGCACTAGACGACAACTGGGAACAGTGACGGCCATGACCTGTGTTGTTGGTGTGTGTGTGTGTGTGTGTTCACCCTATCATTCACCTTCATGCTGGCCTCCTAAAACGCTGCACTAGATGACAACTGGGAACAGTGGCGGCCATAACCTGTGTTGTGTGTGTGTGTGTTCACCCTCTCATCCACCTTCATGCTGGCCTCCTAAAACACTGTACTAGACGACAACTGGGAACAGTGGCGGCCATAACCTGTGTTGTTGATTTGTGTGTGTGTGTGTGTGTGTGTGTGTTCACCCTATCATCCACCTTCATGCTGGCCTCCTAAAACACTGCACTAGACGACAACTGGGAACAGTGGCGTCCATAACCTGTGTTGTTGGTGTGTGTGTGTGTGTTCACTCTATCAGTCACCTTCATGTTGGCCTCCTAAAACACTGCACTAGACGACAACTGGGAACAGTGGCGGCCATAACCTGTGTGTGTGTGTGTGTGTGTGTGTGTGTGTGTGAGTGCGTGTGTTCACCCTATCATTCACCTTCATGCTGGCCTCCTAAAACACTGCACTAGACGACAACTGGGAACAGTGGCGGCCATGACCTGTGTTGTTGGTGTGTGTGTGTGTGTGTGTGTGTGTGTGTGTGTACGTGCCCTATCATTTACCTTCATGCTGGCCTCCTAAAACACTGCACTAGACGACAACTGGGAACAGTGATGTCCATAACCTGTTTTGTGTGTGTGTGTGTTCACCCTATCATTCACCTTCATGCTCGCCTCTTAAAACACTGCACTAGACGACAACTAGAAACAGTGGCTCCCATAACCTGTGTTGTTGGTGTGTGTGTTTTTGTGTGTGTTCACCCTATCATTCACCTTCATGCTGGCCTCCTAAACCACTGCACTAGACGACAACTGGGAACAGTGGCGGCCATAACCTGTGTTGTGTGTGTGTGTGCGCCCTATCATCCACCTTCATGCTGGCCTCCTAAAACACTGAACTAGACGACAACTGGGAACAATGGCGGCAATAACGTTTTGTTGGTGTGTGTGTGTGTGTGTGTGTGTGTGTTCACCCTATCATTCACCTTCATGCTGGCCTCCTAAAACACTGCACTAGATGACAACTGGGAACAGTGGCTGCCATAACCTGTGTTGTGTGTGTGTGTGTTCACCCTATCATCCAGCTTCATGCTGGCCTCCTAAAACACTGCACTAGACGACAACTGGGAACAGTGGCGGCCATAACCTGTGTTGTTGATTTGTGTGTGTGTATGTGTGTTCACCCTATCATCCACCTTCATGCTGGCCTCCTAAAACACTGCACTAGACGACAACTGGGAACAGTGGCGGCCATAACCTGTGTTGTTGGTGTGTGTGTGTGTGTGTGTGTGTGTGTTCACCCTATCATCACCTTCATGCTGGCCTCCTAAAACACTACACTAGATGACAACTGGGAACAGTGGCGGCCATAACCTGTGTTGTGTGTGTGTGTTCACCCTATCATCCACCTTCATGCTGGCCTCCTAAAACACTGCACTAGACGACAACTGGGAACAGTGGCGGCCATAACCTGTGTTGTTGATGTGTCTGTGTGTGTTTGTTCACCCTAACATCCACCTTCATGCTGGCATCCTAAAACACTGCACTAGACGACAACTGGGAACAGTGGCGGCCATAACGTGTGTTGTTGGTGTGTGTGTGTGTGTTCACCCTATCATCCACCTTCATGCTGGACTCCTAAAACACTGCACTAGACGACAACTGGGAACAGTGGCGGCCATAACCTGTGCTGTGTGTGTGTGTGTGTTGTGTGTGTTCACCCTATCATTCACCTTCATGTTGGCCTCCTAAAACACTGCACAAGACGACAATTGGGAACAGTGGCGGCCATAACCTGTGTTGTGTGTGTGTGTGTGTGTGTGTGCCATATCATTTACCTTCATGCTGGCCTCCTAAAACACTGCACTAGACGACAACTGGGAACAGTGGCGGCCATAACCTGTGTTGTGTGTGTGTGTGTTCACCCTATTATTCACCTTCATGCTGGCCTCCTAAAACACTTAACTAGACGACAACTGGGAACAGTGGTGGCCATAACCTGTGTTTTGTGTGTGTGTGTGTGTGCGTGTGTGTTTGTGTGTGTGCTCACCCTATCATCCACCTTCATGCGGGCCTCCTAAAACACTGCACTAGACGACAACTGGGAACAGTGGCGGCCATAACCTGTGTTGTTGATGTGTGTGTGTGTGTGTGTGACTTCACCCTATGATCCACCTTCATGCTGGCTTCCTAAAACACTGCACTAGACGACAACTGGGAACAGTGGCTGCCATAACCTAGTGTTGTGTGTGTGTGTGTGTGTTCACCCTATCATCCACCTTCATGCTGGACTCCTAAAATACTGCACTATACGACAACTGGGAACAGTGGCGGCCATAACCTGTGCTGTGTGTGTGGTGTGTGTGTGTGTTAATCCTAGCATTCATCTTCATGATGGCCTCCTAAAACACTGCACTAACACGACAACTGGGAACAGTGGCGGCCATAGCCTGTGTTGTGTGTGTGTGTGTGTGTGCCCTATCATTCACCTTCATGCTGGCCTCCTAAAACACTGCACTAGACGACAACTGGGAACTGTGGTGGCCATAACCTGTGTTGTGTGTGTATGTGTGCCCTATCATTCACCTTCATGGTGGCCTCCTAAAACACTGCACTTGACGACAACTGGGAACAGTGGCGGCAATAACCTGTGTTGTTGGTGTGTGTGTGTGTGTGTGTGTGTTCACCCTATCATTCACCTTCATGCTGGCCTCCTAAAACACTGCACTAGATGACAACTGGGAACAGTGGCGGCCATAACCTGTGTTGTGGGTGTGTGTGTGTGTGTGTGTTCACCCTATCATCCAGCTTCATGCTGGCCTCCTAAAACACTGCACTAGACGACAACCGGGAACAGTGGCGGCCATAAGCTGTGTTGTTGATTTGAGTGTGTGTGTGTGTGTGTGTGTTCACCCTATCATCCACCTTCATGCTGGCCTCCTAAAACACTGCACTAGACGACAACTGGGAACAGTGGCGGCCATAGCCT
The DNA here is from genome assembly GCA_958450375.1 of Homarus gammarus. NCBI lineage: Eukaryota > Metazoa > Arthropoda > Malacostraca > Decapoda > Nephropidae > Homarus > Homarus gammarus. The sequence continues at coordinate 6,306 of CAUDMG010003074.1, forward strand.
GTGTTGTGTGTGTGTGTGTGTGTGTGTGTGCGCGTGTGTTCAACCTATCATTCACCTTCATTCTGGCCTCCTAAAACACTGCACTAGACGACAACTGGGAACAGTGGCGGCCATAACCTGTGTTGTGTGTGTGTGTGTGTGTGTTCACCCTATCATCCACCTTCATTTTGGCCTCCTAAAACACTGCACTAGACGACAACTAGGAACAGTGGCGGCCATAAACTGTGTTGTGTGTGTGTGTGTTCACCCTATCATTCACCTTCATGTTGGCCTCCTAAAACACTGCACTAGACGACAACTGGGAACAGTGGCGGCCATAACCTGTGTTGTTGGTGTGTGCGTGTGTGTGTGTTTGTGTGTGTGCTCACCCTATCATCCACCTTCATGCGGGCCTCCTAAAACACTGCACTAGACGACAACTGGGAACAGTGGCGGCCATAACCTGTGTTGTTGATGTGTGTGTGTGTGTGTGTGACTTCACCCTATGATCCACCTTCATGCTGGCTTCCTAAAACACTGCACTAGACGACAACTGGGAACAGTGGCTGCCATAACCTAGTGTTGTGTGTGTGTGTGTGTGTTCACCCTATCATCCACCTTCATGCTGGACTCCTAAAATACTGCCACTATACGACAACTGGGAACAGTGGCGGCCATAACCTGTGCTGTGTGTGTGGTGTGTGTGTGTGTGTGTGTTCACCCTAGCATTCATCTTCATGATGGCCTCCTAAAACACTGCACTAACACGACAACTGGGAACAGTGGCGGCCATAACCTGTGTTTGTGTGTGTGTGTGTGTGCCCTATCATTCACCTTCATGCTGGCCTCCTAAAACACTGCACTAGACGACAACTGGGAACTGTGGTGGCCATAACCTGTGTTGTGTGTGTGTGTGTGTGCCCTATCATTCACCTTCATGGTGGCCTCCTAAAACACTGCACTTGACGACAACTGGGAACAGTGGCGGCAATAACCTGTGTTGTTGGTGTGTGTGTGTGTGTGTGTGTGTTCACCCTATCATTCACCTTCATGCTGGCCTCCTAAAACACTGCACTAGATGACAACTAGGAACAGTGGCGGCCATAACCTGTGTTGTGGGTGTGTGTGTGTGTGTGTTCACCCTATCATCCAGCTTCATGCTGGCCTCCTAAAACACTGCACTAGACGACAACCGGGAACAGTGGCGGCCATAACCTGTGTTGTTGATTTGAGTGTGTGTGTGTGTGTGTGTGTTCACCCTATCATCCACCTTCATGCTGGCCTCCTAAAACACTGCACTAGACGACAACTGGGAACAGTGGCGGCCATAGCCTGTGTTGTGTGTGTGTGTGTGTGTGTGTGTGTATGTTCACCCTATCATTCACCTTCATGCTGGCCTCCTAAAACACTGCACTAGACGACAACTGGGAACAGTGGCGGCCATAACCTGTGTTGTTGGTGTGTGTGTGTGTGTGTGTGTGTGTGTGTGCACCTTATCATTCACCTTCATGCTGGCCTCCTAAAACACTGCACTAGATGACAACTGGGAACAGTGGGGGCCATAACCTCTGTTGTTGATGTGTGTGTGTGTTTGTTTACCCTATCATCCACCTTCATGCTGGCTTCCTAAAACACTGCACTAGACGACAACTGGGAACAGTGGCGGCCATAACCTGTGTTGTGTGTGTGTGTGTGTGTGTGTGTGTGTCTGTGTGTGTGTGTGTTCACCCTATCATTCACCTTCATGTTGGCCTCCTAAAACACTGCACTATGCGACTACTGGGAACAGTGGCGGCCATAACTTGTGTTGTTGGTGTGTGTGTGTGTGTGTGTTCACTCTATCATTCACCTTCATGTTGGCCTCCAAAAACACTGCACTAGACGACAACTGGGAACAGTGGCGGCCATAACCTGTGTTGTGTGTCCTATCATTCACCTTCATGCTAACCTCCTAAAACATTGCACTAGACGACAACTGGGAACTGTGGTGGCCATAACCTGGGTTGTGTGTGCCCTATCATTCACCTCCATGCTCGCCTCCTAAAACACTGCACTAGACGACAACTGGGAACAGTGGCGGCCATAACCTGTGTTGTGTGTGTGTGCGCGTGTGTGTGTGTGTTCAACCTATCATTCACCTTCATTCTGGCCTCCTAAAACACTGCACTAGACGACAACTGGGAACAGTGGCGGCCATAACCTGTGTTGTTTGTGTGTGTGTGTGTGTGTGTTCACCCTATCATCCACCTTCATCTTGGCCTCCTAAAACACTGCACTAGACGACAACTAGGAACAGTGGCGGCCATAAACTGTGTTGTGTGTGTGTGTGTTCACCCTATCATTCACCTTCATGTTGGCCTCCTAAAACACTGCACTATGCGACTACTGGGAACAGTGGCGGCCATAACTTGTGTTGTTGGTGTGTGTGTGTGTGTGTTCACTCTATCATTCACCTTCATGTTGGCCTCCAAAAACACTGCACTAGACGACAACTGGGAACAGTGGCGGCCATAACCTGTGTTGTGTGTCCTATCATTCACCTTCATGCTAACCTCCTAAAACATTGCACTAGACGACAACTGGGAACTGTGGTGGCCATAACCTGGGTTGTGTGTGCCCTATCATTCACCTCCATGCTCGCCTCCTAAAACACTGCACTAGACGACAACTGGGAACAGTGGCGGCCATAACCTGTGTTGTGTGTGTGTGCGCGTGTGTGTGTGTGTTCAACCTATCATTCACCTTCATTCTGGCCTCCTAAAACACTGCACTAGACGACAACTGGGAACAGTGGCGGCCATAACCTTTGTTGTTGGTGTGTGTGTGTGTGTGTTCACTCTATCATTCACCTTCATGTTGGCCTCCTAAAACACTGCACTAGACGACAACTGGGAACAGTGGCGGCCATAACCTGTGTGTGTGTGTGTGTGTGTGTTCACCCTATCTTCCACCTTCATCTTGGTCTCCTAAAACACTCCACTAGACGACAACTAGGAACAGTGGCGGCCATCACCTGTGTTGTGTGTGTGTGTGTGTCTGTTCACCCTATCATTCACCTTCATGTTGGCCTCCTAAAACACTGCACTAGAGGACAACTGGGAACAGTGGCGGCCATAACCTGTGTTGTTGGTGTGTGTGTGTGTGTGTGTGTGTGTGTGTTCACTCTATCATTCACCTTCATGTTGGCCTCCTAAACACTGCACTAGACGACAACTGGGAAGAGTTGCGGCCATAACCTCTGTGTGTGTGTGTGTGTGTGTGTGTGCGCGTGTGTTCAACCTATCATTCACCTTCATTCTGGCCTCCTGAAACACTGCACTAGACGACAACTGGGAACAGTGGCGGCCATAACCTGTGTTGTGTGTGTGTGTGTGTGTGTGTTCACCCTATCATCCACCTTCATGCTAGCCTCCTAAAACACTGCACTAGATGACAACTGGGAACAGTGGCAGCCATAACCTGTGTTGTGTGTGTGTGTGTGTGTGTGTGTTCACCCTATCATCCACCTTCATGCTGGCCTCCTAAAACACTGCACTAGACGACAACTGGGAACAGTGGTGGCCATAACCTGTGTTGTGTGTGTGTGTGTTGTTGCGCCGTCTCTTAGTTTACTTAAATATCCAGGTTCTAGGCGTAACCAAACAAAAAGTTAAGTAAATTAAAAGAGAATAAAATGAATAAAGTAAACCTTTAGGAATTTAATTGATTAAATATTAACACAATAAAGAGCCTCGTAGGCTGTCACAACAAATTGATTCACCATCGAAACTTTTAAGACACAACCGATACAAAACATCGAAACATCAAAAGAATAAAAATAAAGCATTGGATTACGTTAACACTGCATAAACATATAAAAACTATCACTGAAATTAACTAACGTGAAACAACACTGAATTACTTGAATACAACTAAGCAAATACTGATGGACACAAACAGAGACATAAATAGGTACTCACATAGATATACCACATTGGTGACGACAGGAACAACACAAATAAATTAAGTATAAGTAACAAGTGTTACTCAAAGGATGTGGACTGCATGACAAGAGAACTGAACTGACTCAACTCAGTTGGTGGGTCCTATATATAAGGTCGGCTCCCGCCACGCGACCCGCCGGTGGGTCGTTTAACGATGCAGATGGTCGTTAGAGAACAAAGAATGCTGGTTACAATATAAAATAAAGAAATAAGATGGGCTTGAGCAAATAATGACAGTTAAAACCTTAACAGCACAGGGTAAGGTGACTAGAATATATAATAGTAAATTTAACACATCATTACAGGAATAATATCGAACATGGGATCATGTTATATATAAAAAAAATAGAAAAAATACGACACGGTCGTAAAAGTGTGTGTGTGTGTGTGTGTGTGTGTGTGTGTGTGTTCACCCTATCATTCACCTTCATGCTGGCCTCCTAAAACACTGCACTAGACGACAACTGGGAAAAGTGGCGGCCGTAACCTGTGTTGTTGGTGTGTGTGTGTGTGTGTGTGTGTGTGTGCCCTATCATCCACCTTCAGGCTGGCCTCCTAAAACACTGCACTAGACGACAACTGGGAACAGTGGCGGCCATAACCTGGGTTGTTGGTGTGTGTGTGTGTGTGTGTGTGTGTGTTCACTCTATTATTCACCTTCATGTTGGCCTCCTAAAATACTGCACTAGACGACAACTGGGAACAGTGGCGGCCATAACCTGTGTTGTGTGGTGTGTGTGTGTGTGTGTGCCCTATCATTCACCTTCATGCTAACCTCCTAAAACACTGCACTAGACGACAACTGGGAACTGTGGTGGCCATAACCTGTGTTGTGTGTTTGTGTGCCCTATTATTCACCTTCATGCTGGCCTCCTAAAACACTGCACTAGACGACAACTGGAAACAGTGGCGGTCATAACCTGTGTTGTGTGTGTGTGTGTGTGTGTGTGTGTGTGTGTGTGTGTTCAACCTATCATTCACCTTCATTCTGGCCTCCTAAAACACTGCACTAGACGACAACTGGGAACAGTGGCGGCCATAACCTGTGTTGTGTGTGTGTGTGTGTGTGTGTTCACCCTATCATCCACCTTCATGCTGGCCTCCTAAAACACTGCACTAGACGACAACTGGGAACAGTGGCGGCCATAACCTGTGTTGTGTGTGTGTGTGTGTGTGTGTGTGTGTTCACCCTATCATCCACCTTCATGCTGGCCTCCTAAAACACTGCACTAGACGACAACTGGGAACAGTGGCGGCCATAACCTGTGTTGTGTGTGTGTGTATGCTCACCCTATCATCCACCTTCATGCTGGCCTCCTAAAACACTGCACTAGACGACAACTGGGAACAGTGGCGGCCATAACCTGTGTTGTTGTGTGTGTGTGTGTGTTTGTTCACCCTATCATCCACCTTCATGCTGGCCTCCTAAAACACTGCACTAGACGACAACTGGGAACAGTGGCGGCCATAACCTGTGTTGTTGGTGTGTGTGTGTGTGTGTGTTTTCACCCTATCATCCACCTTCATGCTGGCCTCCTAAAACACTGCACTAGACGACAACTGGGAACAGTGGCGGCCATAACCTGTGTTGTGTGTGTGTGTGTGTGTGTGTGTGTTCACCCTATCATTCACCTTCATGTTGGCCTCCTAAAACACTGCACTAGACGACAACTGGGAACAGTGGCGGCCATAACCTGTGTTGTTGTGTGTGTGTGTGTGTGTGTGTGTGTTCACCCTATCATCCACCTTCATGCTGGCCTCCTAAAACACTGCACTAGACGACAACTGGGAACAGTGGCGGCCATAGCCTGTGTTGTGTGTGTGTGTGTGTGTGTGTGTGTGTTCAACCTATCATTCACCTTCATTCTGGCTTCCTAAAACACTGCACTAGACGACAACTGGGAACAGTGGCGGCCATAACCTGTGTTGTGTGTGTGTGTGTGTGTGTGTGTGTGTGTTCACCCTATCATCCACCTTCATGCTGGCCTCCTAAAACACTGCACTAGACGACAACTGGGAACAGTGGCGGCCATAACCTGTGTTGTGTGTGTGTGTGTGTTCACCCTATCATTCACCTTCATGCTGGCCTCCTAAAACACTGCACTAGACGACAACTGGGAACAGTGGCGGCCATAACCTGTGTTGTTGGTGTGTGTGTGTGTGTGTGTGTGTGTTCACCCTATCATCCACCTTCATGCTGGCCTCCTAAAACACTGCACTAGACGACAACTGGGAACAGTGGCGGCCATAACCTGTGTTGTTGATGTGTGTGTGTGTGTGTGTGTGTTCACCCTATCATCCACCTTCATGCTGGCCTCCTAAAACACTGCACTAGACGACAACTGGGAACAGTGGCGGCCATAACCTGTGTGTGTGTGTGTGTGTGTGTGTTCACCCTATCATTCACCTTCATGCTGGACTCCTAAAACACTGCACTAGACGACAACTGGGAACAGTGGCGGCCATAACCTGTGCTGTGTGTGTGGTGTGTGTGTGTGTGTGTGTTCACCCTATCATTCACCTTCATGCTGGCCTCCTAAAACACTGCACTAGACGACAACTGGGAACAGTGGCGGCCATAACCTGTGTTGTGTGTGTGTGTGTGTGTGCCCTATCATTCACCTTCATGCTGGCCTCCTAAAACACTGCACTAGACGACAACTGGGAACAGTGGTGGCCATAACCTGTGTTGTGTGTGTGTGTGTGTGTGCCCTATCATTCACCTTCATGCTGGCCTCCTAAAACACTGCACTAGACGACAACTGGGAACAGTGGCGGCCATAACCTGTGTTGTTGGTGTGTGTGTGTGTGTGTGTGTGTTCACCCTATCATTCACCTTCATGCTGGCCTCCTAAAACACTGCACTAGACGACAACTGGGAACAGTGGCGGCCATAACCTGTGTTGTGTGTGTGTGTGTGTGTGTGTTCACCCTATCATCCACCTTCATGCTGGCCTCCTAAAACACTGCACTAGACGACAACTGGGAACAGTGGCGGCCATAACCTGTGTTGTTGTTTGTGTGTGTGTGTGTGTTCACCCTATCATCCACCTTCATGCTGGCCTCCTAAAACACTGCACTAGACGACAACTGGGAACAGTGGCGGCCATAACCTGTGTTGTGTGTGTGTGTGTGTGTGTGTGTGTGTTCACCCTATCATCCACCTTCATGCTGGCCTCCTAAAACACTGCACTAGACGACAACTGGGAACAGTGGCGGCCATAACCTGTGTTGTTGTGTGTGTGTGTGTGTGTGTGTGTGTGCCCTATCATTCACCTTCATGCTGGCCTCCTAAAACACTGCACTAGACGACAACTGGGAACAGTGGGGGCCATAACCTGTGTTGTTGATGTGTGTGTGTGTTTGTTTACCCTATCATCCACCTTCATGCTGGCTTCCTAAAACACTGCACTAGACGACAACTGGGAACAGTGGCGGCCATAACCTGTGTTGTGTGTGTGTGTGTGTGTGTGTGTGTGTGTGTGTGTTCACCCTATCATTCACCTTCATGTTGGCCTCCTAAAACACTGCACTATGCGACTACTGGGAACAGTGGCGGCCATAACTTGTGTTGTTGGTGTGTGTGTGTGTTCACTCTATCATTCACCTTCATGTTGGCCTCCAAAAACACTGCACTAGACGACAACTGGGAACAGTGGCGGCCATAACCTGTGTTGTGTGTCCTATCATTCACCTTCATGCTAACCTCCTAAAACATTGCACTAGACGACAACTGGGAACTGTGGTGGCCATGACCTGTGTTGTGTGTGCCCTATCATTCACCTCCATGCTGGCCTCCTAAAACACTGCACTAGACGACAACTGGGAACAGTGGCGGCCATAACCTGTGTTGTGTGTGTGTGTGTGTGTGTGTGTGTGTGTTCAACCTATCATTCACCTTCATTCTGGCCTCCTAAAACACTGCACTAGACGACAACTGGGAACAGTGGCGGCCATAACCTGTGTTGTTTGTGTGTGTGTGTGTGTGTGTTCACCCTATCATCCACCTTCATCTTGGCCTCCTAAAACACTGCACTAGACGACAACTAGGAACAGTGGCGGCCATAAACTGTGTTGTGTGTGTGTGTGTGTGTTCACCCTATCATTCACCTTCATGTTGGCCTCCTAAAACACTGCACTAGACGACAACTGGGAACAGTGGCGGCCATAACCTTTGTTGTTGGTGTGTGTGTGTGTGTGTTCACTCTATCATTCACCTTCATGTTGGCCTCCTAAAACACTGCACTAGACGACAACTGGGAACAGTGGCGGCCATAACCTGTGTGTGTGTGTGTGTGTGTGTGTGTTCACTCTATCATTCACCTTCATGTTGGCCTCCTAAACACTGCACTAGACGACAACTGGGAAGAGTTGCGGCCATAACCTCTGTGTGTGTGTGTGTGTGTGTGTGTGCGCGTGTGTTCAACCTATCATTCACCTTCATTCTGGCCTCCTGAAACACTGCACTAGACGACAACTGGGAACAGTGGCGGCCATAACCTGTGTTGTGTGTGTGTGTGTGTGTGTTCACCCTATCATCCACCTTCATGCTAGCCTCCTAAAACACTGCACTAGATGACAACTGGGAACAGTGGCAGCCATAACCTGTGTTGTGTGTGTGTGTGTGTGTGTGTGTTCACCCTATCATCCACCTTCATGCTGGCCTCCTAAAACACTGCACTAGACGACAACTGGGAACAGTGGTGGCCATAACCTGTGTTGTGTGTGTTGTTGCGCCGTCTCTTAGTTTACTTAAATATCCAGGTTCTAGGCGTAACCAAACAAAAAGTTAAGTAAATTAAAAGAGAATAAAATGAATAAAGTAAACCTTTAGGAATTTAATTGATTAAATATTAACACAATAAAGAGCCTCGTAGGCTGTCACAACAAATTGATTCACCATCGAAACTTTTAAGACACAACCGATACAAAACATCGAAACATCAAAAGAATAAAAATAAAGCATTGGATTACGTTAACACTGCATAAACATATAAAAACTATCACTGAAATTAACTAACGTGAAACAACACTGAATTACTTGAATACAACTAAGCAAATACTGATGGACACAAACAGAGACATAAATAGGTACTCACATTGATATACCACATTGGTGACGACAGGAACAACACAAATAAATTAAGTATAAGTAACAAGTGTTACTCAAAGGATGTGGACTGCATGACAAGAGAACTGAACTGACTCAACTCAGTTGGTGGGTCCTATATATAAGGTCGGCTCCCGCCACGCGACCCGCCGGTGGGTCGTTTAACGATGCAGATGGTCGTTAGAGAACAAAGAATGCTGGTTACAATATAAAATAAAGAAATAAGATGGGCTTGAGCAAATAATGACAGTTAAAACCTTAACAGCACAGGGTAAGGTGACTAGAATATATAATAGTAAATTTAACACATCATTACAGGAATAATATCGAACATGGGATCATGTTATATATAAAAAAAATAGAAAAAATACGACACGGTCGTAAAAGTGTGTGTGTGTGTGTGTGTGTGTGTGTGTGTTCACCCTATCATTCACCTTCATGCTGGCCTCCTAAAACACTGCACTAGACGACAACTGGGAAAAGTGGCGGCCGTAACCTGTGTTGTTGGTGTGTGTGTGTGTGTGTGTGTGCACCCTATCATTCACCTTCATGCTAACCTCCTAAAACACTGCACTAGACGACAACTGGGAACTGTGGTGGCCATAACCTGTGTTGTGTGTGCCCTATCATTCACCTCCATGCTGGCCTCCTAAGACACTGCACTAGCCGACAACTGGGAACAGTGGCGGCCATAACCTGTGTTGTGTGTGTGTGTGTGTGTGTGTGTGTGTGTGTGTGTTCAACCTATCATTCACCTTCATTCTGGCCTCCTAAAACACTGCACTAGACGACAACTGGGAACAGTGGCGGCCATAACCTGTGTTGTGTGTGTGTGTGTGTGTGTGTTCACCCTATCATCCACCTTCATGCTGGCCTCCTAAAACACTGCACTAGATGACAACTTGGAACAGTGGCGGCAATAACCTGTGTTGTGTGTGTGTGTGTGTGTGTGTTCACCCTATCATCCACCTTCATGCTGGCCTCCTAAAACACTGCACTAGACGACAACTGGGAACAGTGGTGGCCATAACCTGTGTTGTGTGTGTGTGTATGCTCACCCTATCATCCACCTTCATGCTGGCCTCCTAAAACACTGCACTAGACGACAACTGGGAACAGTGGCGGCCATAACCTGTGTTGTTGATGTGTGTGTGTGTTTGTTTACCCTATCATCCACCTTCATGCTGGCTTCCTAAAACACTGCACTAGACGACAACTGGGAAGAGTGGCGGCCATAACCTGTGTTGTTGGTGTGTGTGTGTGTGTGTGTGTTTTCACCCTATCATCCACCTTCATGCTGGACTCCTAAAACACTGCACTAGACGACAACTGGGAACAGTGGCGGCCATAACCTGTGTTGTGCGTGTGTGTGTGTGTGTTTGTGTGTGTGTGTTCACCCTACCATTCACCTTCATGTTGGCCTCCTAAAACACTGCACTAGACGACAACTGGGAACAGTGGCGGCCATAACCTGTGTTGTGCGTGTGTGTGTGTGTGTGTGTGTTCACCCTACCATTCACCTTCATGTTGGCCTCCTAAAACACTGCACTAGACGACAACTGGGAACAGTGGCGGCCATAACCTGTGTTGTGTGTGTGTGTGTGTGTGCCCTATCATTCACCTTCATGCTAACCTCCTAAAACACTGCACTAGACGACAACTGGGAACTGTGGTGGCCATAACCTGTGTTGTGTGTGCCCTATCATTCACCTCCATGCTGGCCTCCTAAGACACTGCACTAGACGACAACTGGGAACAGTGGCGGCCAAAACCTGTGTTGTGTGTGTGTGTGTGTGTGTGTTTGTGTGTGTGTGCGTGTGTGTTCAACCTATCATTCACCTTCATTCTGGCCTCCTATAACACTGCACTAGACGACAACTGGGAACAGTGGCGGCCATAACCTGTGTTGTGTGTGTGTGTGTGTGTGTGTTTACCCTATCATCCACCTTCATGCTGGCCTCCTAAAACACTGCACTAGATGACAACTTGGAACAGTGGCGGCCATTACCTGTGTTGTGTGTGTGTGTGTGTTCACCCTATCATCCATCTTCATGCTGGCCTCCTAAAACACTGCACTAGACGACAACTGGGAGCAGTGGTGGCCATAACCTGTGTTGTGTGTGTGTGTGTGTGTGTGTGTTGTTACGCCGTCTCTTAATTTACTTAAATATCCATGTTCTAGGCGTAACCAAACAAAAAGTGAAGTAAATTAAAAGAGAATAAAAATGAATAAAGTATACCTTTAGGAATTTAATTGATTAAATATTAACACAATAAAGAGCCTCGTAGGCTGTCACAACAAATTGATTCACCATCGAAACTTTTAAGACACAACCGATACAAAACATCGAAACATCAAAAGAATAAAAATAAAGCATTGGATTACGTTAACACTGCATAAACATATAAAAACTATCACTGAAATTAACTAACGTGAAACAACACTGAATTACTTGAATACAACTAAGCAAATACTGATGGACACAAACAGAGACATAAATAGGTACTCACATAGATATACCACATTGGTGACGACAGGAACAACACAAATAAACTAAGTATAAGTAACAAGTGTTACTCAAAGGATGTGGACTGTATGACAAGAGGACTGAACTGACTCAAGTCAGTTGGTGGGTCCTATATATAAGGTTCGCTCCCGCCACGCGACCCGCCTGTGGGTCGTTTAACGATGCAGATGGTCGTTAGAGAACAAAGAATGCTGGTTACAATACAAAATAAAGAAATAAGATGGGCTTGAACAAATAATGACAGTTAAAACCTTAACAGCACAGGGTAAGGTGACTAGAATATATAATAGTAAATTAAACACATCATTACAGGAATAATATGGAACATGGGAGCATGTTATATATAAAAAAAATAGAAAAAATATGACACGGTCGTAACAGTGTGTGTGTGTGTGTGTTCACCCTATCAATCACCTTCATGCTGGCCTCCTAAAAAACTGCACTAGACGACAACTGGGAACAGTGGCGGCCATGACCTGTGTTGTTGGTGTGTGTGTGTGTGTGTGTTCACCCTATTATTCACCTTCATGCTGGAATCCTGAAACACTGCACTAGATGACAACTGGGAACAGTGGCGGCCATAACCTGTTGTGTGTGTGTGTGTGTGTGTGTAATAATAATAATAATAATAATAATAATAATTAACGGTTTATTGAAGGAGCTTGGCAGCCAGAAGGCTGAAAATATACAGTTACATATTTGGGGAACGGGTTACGAATTACAAATAATATACAAGTAACATAAGTGACACAACTAAGACATATAATAACTTAGATGGGGAAAAGCTCAAACTACAGTTCATTTCAACATAGTGACAGTGTTACAGTATTACAAGTTATTGATAATTTTTACAATGGTTGGGACTGGGCTGTTCTTATAGCGATCAGTTCGTGCACGTATGGGCTGGATGCGGTTGTGGTGTCGCACAGCAATTCTCGGACAAGGGATCTCAGGTGGTAGTAGGAGCCGGTGTCGGGGATGGTGTAGAAGCTTCTTACCAAATTTGCAGATGAGGTCGTGGTGATGGTCAGTGAGAGTCGAAAGGGTCAGTGTGTTGAGCGCTTCTTGATATGTGGAGTAGGAGGGGGAGAGAATAATCTTGCATGCCCTCTTTTGCACTTTTTCTAGGTGTTTACGTTGTGTGGCATTTAGGGAGGAAGACCAGGTGGGGGAGGCATAGGTGAGCTTGGGAAGTATGAATGCTGTGTAAACACTGAGGAGCTCGTGTGCAGGAACTCCGAGGGACTTGAGTCGGCGGAGGAGGTGGAGACGGAAACTGGAGGATTTGACAACTTCATTGACGTGTGGTTTCCAATTTAGTTTGTTGTCTATGGTGACGCCGAGGAGCTTCGTGGAATCTACAACCTGGAGTGTGTTCGGACCTAGAGTAATGGAAGGAGGTGGGACAATGTCGGAGGAGAGGTTGATGTGCATAACCATGGTCTTGGTATGGTTGATAGTGACATGGTTGTTGGTGGCCCAGTTTTGGAGACTGTTCAATAAATCCTGAAGGGCGGTATAGTTGGGAGCAGAATTGTTGACGCTGATCCCAATGGTGGAGTCGTCGACATATTTCCAGCGAGCAGGGGTTTCTCTTAGGGCATCATTGATGAGCATAAGGAAGCAGAGTGGTCCCATCTTGGTGCCTTGGGGGACGCCACAGGTGAGTGACTGAGAGGTGGAGACAGCCCCTCGGAAGCGTACAGCTTGGCGTCGGTCACTGAGGAAGTCTGTAAGCCATGGTATGAGGCTTCTTCGAAGCCCGAGGTCAATAGCTTTGTTGATGATTATATTGTGGTCGACTAGGTCGAACGCTTTAGTGAAATCAATGATGGCGACAGCTACAGACGTTTTTCGTTTCTCGAGATGGCGGTATATGTAATCGAGAAAGCTGACAAGACAGTGAGTGGTGGAGGAAGTTTTCATGTTGCCAAATTGCTGAGGGTCTACGACTCCTGCAATATCAGCATAAGCCCAGTCGAACACAAAACTTTCACAGATTAGGCTGGGTATTGGGGTGATTGCAATAGGTCGTAGCTGATTTAAGGATTGTGGGCTGGTTGACTTGGGCACTGGTGATACATAAGAGGTTTTCCAGTCAGCTGGGCATCTGGCTTGACTGAGAGAAGCATTGATGATGGAGCAGAGGGGTTTAGCAAGCTCCGGGGAGAACTCCTTGAAGAGTTTCATTGGTAAGTCAATGGGGGTGGTAGAGCGTTTTAATTTTAGTTTGTCCAGGGCTTTTGCTATGTCAAATTCTTCTACTAAGTCAGTGGGAAGGGGGGCTGGTAGGTAAGCAGGGAGAGTGGTTGTGTCAAGCCGTGGGAGCGTCTGGCATATAGTAGCGAAATGGTTATTTGTTTGCTCAGCTGCGTCAACACTAGTGAGATGGCTAAGGAAGGGGAGGGGGTGTGTCTTATTGTTTAGTCCACAGAGTTCTTTAAGCTTACCATACCATTGACTGATGTTGGTCTGCTTCAGGTGTTGTAATTTGGTTGGGTAGTGGGACTTCTTTGCAGTGCGTATTTCGCGGATGACTCGGTTGCGAAGTGACCTGTAGCGGATGTGGTCATTGAGATGAAAGGCTCTGTCTCTCTGTTGCATAAGTCTTTTGATCCGAGGTGTGATCCAGGGCAAGTCAGCTGGGTGAGATCTGACGGACTTCTCGGGGAAGAAGTGGTGGTGAGCTTGTGTGGTGGTGTTGGTATAATTTATCCATTTGGTTTCCACCTTATCCACGCTAAGTACTTCAGTCCAGGGATGGTGAACTATCCACTGCCCGAAGAGGCGCACTGCAGAGTCAGTAATCGGCCTGTAGGTCTTGATGTAGGGTCTCTGTACTTGAGTGGGAGTGGCAGCTGGGGACCAGAGCACTGATAAGTGTGTGCTGCACCCGATAGGAGGCATTGGTTGAGGTGGTTGGTACTGGTCCGCTAAGTCAGTTAAGATAAGGTCAAGGGTATTTTGACCGTGTGTGGGGAAGGTCACAACTTGTGATAGTGATAGCTGGTCCTGGATATCAGTGGTGTCAATTTCATTTAAATCCCCACATAATACTAACTTGGCACATGGGTACCTAACTCTGAGGTGGTCTGAGGTGGTGATGAGATGATTGATAAGAGTGTCTCTGGTGGGTGATCGAGGCGGATGGTATGCCACACAGATTATAATGGAGGCGGTGTTGCCTGGGTGGGCCCGTAACACGACACGTACCCATAATGCTTCCACATCTGCTGGGACTTGAACATCCAGGCGTGACGGGCGTAGGTCATCTTGACAGAAGAGGGCAACGCCCCCTCCGCGTCTTTGTGAACGAAGGTGATGAAAGAGTTGATATCCCTCAATATGACATGTTTCAGGCACAATTTGCCAAGCCTCACATATGGCAACGACGCTCGCGGCGGTTGACCTGACTGTAGTTGCCAGCTCGTCGAACTTGTTAGCTAGGGAAGTGACGTTGGATAGCAGTAAAGACGGGAGATCATACCATATCCGTGGAACTTCAGTGTGGTGGTATGGTCTGTCAGGGGTGGGTTTCTCCGGTTTCCTAGTGGAGGTTTCGGTTCTAATGGGCTTATGTGCATGACGGCCTTGTCTACGGCTCCGCGCGTGGAAAATGTTCAGTGACTTGAGTAGCGCAATAACACTGCCATCAGGATAACCGTTCCCACGCTTTAGATGGTGCAGAGTGCGTCGGGAGTAAGTGATTGGTGGCCATCTGTTGATATCTGTTGTGGGCGGACGGAAGTGTTTGTCACTGGCGGCACTTTGAGGGACACTGACACTGGTAGACATCTGTTAAGATTTGTCAGTCGTAAAGACGGTGGTCTTTGTCCCTGGTGCTTGGGGTCGCCGACACAGTTATCACGATATATGTAAACACCGCGGTGGTCCTTGTCACTGGCACTTTAAAGGTGACCGATAAAGTGCCCACTGTCTGACTTTTCCTTGGGGTGCACTATCGAGCACTGTATGGTAATCACTTATTGCACTGCTCCGCAATCAATCGTTCACTTATCACTAGAATGTTTTGCTGAATCGATCCTGGTGTAGTAAGGCTGGTAGGGCGTTGGGGTATAGCAGGGGGGGGTGGGCAGGGCCAAACAGACTCGGCCTGGCTGCTAAAACCGTGAGCGCCTCCAGGGCACGTCCTGTCTCACTGAGGGTTGACAAGTATGTGTGTGTGTGTGTGTGTGTGTGCCCTATCATCCACCTTCATGCTGGCCTCCTAAAAAATTTCACTAGACGACAACTGGAAACAGTGGTGGCCATAACCTGTGTTGTGTGTGTGTGTGTGTTCACCCTATCATCCACCTTTATGCTGGCCTCCTAAAACACTGCACTAGACGACAACTGGGAACAGTGGCGGCCATAACCTGTGTTGTGTATGTTTGTGTTCACCCTATCATTCACCTTCAAGCTAGCCTCCTAAAACACTGCACTAGGCGACAACTGGGAACAGTGGAGGACATAACCTGTGTTGTGTGTGTGTGTGTGTGTGTGTGTGTGTGTGTTCACCCTATCATTCACCTTCATGCTGTCCTCCTAAAACACTGCATTAGATGACAACTGGGAACAGTGGCGGCCATAACCTGTGTTGTGTGTGTGTGTGTGTGTGTGTGTGTGTGTGTGTGTGTTCACCCTATCATCCACCTTCATGCGGGCTTCCTATAACACTGCACTAGACGACAACTGGGAACAGTGGCGGCCATAACCTGTGTTGTTGGTGTGTGTGTGTGTGTGTGTGTGTGTGTGTGTGTGTGTGTGTGTGTGTTCACCCTATCATCCACGTTCATGATGGACTCCTAAAATACTGCACTAGACGACAACTGGGAACAGTGGCGGCCATAACCTGTGCTGTGTGTGTGTGTGTGTTTGTGTATGTTCACCCTATCATTCATCTTCATGATGGCCTCCTAAAACACTGCACTAACACGACAACTGGGAACAGTGGCGGCCATACCCTGTGTTGTGTGTGTGTGTGTGTGTGTGTGTGTGTGTGCCCTATCATTCACCTTCATGCTGGCCTCCTAAAACACTGCACTAGACGACAACTGGGAAGTGTGGTGGCCATAACCTGTGTTGTGTGTGTGTGTGTGTGTGCCCTATCATTCACCTTCATGCTGGCCTCCTAAAACACTGCACTAGATGACAAATGGGAACAGTGGCGGCAATAACATTGTGTTTTTGGTGTGTGTGTGTGTGTGTGTGTGTGTGTGTGTGTGTGTGTGTGTGTGTGTTCACCCTATCAGTCACCTTAATGCTGGCCTCCTAAAACACTGCACTAGATGACAACTGGGAACAGTGGCGGCCATAACCTGTGTTGTGTGTGTGTGTGTGTGTGTGTGTGTGTGTGTGTGTGTGTGTGTGTGTGTGTGTGTGTGTTTTCACCCTATCATCCACCTTCATGTTGGCCTCCTAAAACACTGCACTAGATGACAACTGGGAACAGTTGCGGCCATAACCTGTGTTTTGTGTGTGTGTTTGTGTGTGTGTGTGTGTGCCCTATCATCCACCTTCATGCTGGCCTCCTAAAACACTGCACTAGACGACAACTGGGAACAGTGGTGGCCATAACCTGTGTTGTGTGTGTGTGTGTGTGTTCACCCTATTATCCACCTTCATGCTGGCTTCCTAAAACACTGCACTAGACGACAACTGGGAACAGTGGCGGCCATAAACTGTGTTGTTGGTGTGTATGTGTGTGTGTGTGTGTGTGTGTGTGTGTGTGTGTGTGTGCCCTATCATCCACCTTCATGCTGGCCTCCTAAAACATTTCACTAGACGACAACTGGGAACAGTGGTGGCCATAACCTGTGTTGTGTGTGTGTGTGTGTGTGTGTGTGTGTGTTCACCCTATGATCCACCTTCATGCTGGCCTCCTAAAACAGTGCACTAGACGACAACTGGGAACAGTGGCGGCCATAACCTGTGTTTTTGTGTGCGTGTGCGTGTGTGTGGGAACCTTATCATTCACCTTCAAGCTGGCCTCCTAAAACACTGCACTAGACGCCAACTGGGTCCAGTGGCGGCCATGACCTGTGTTGTTGGTGTGTGCGTGTGTGTGTGTGTGTGTGTACGCCCTATCATACACCTTAATGCTGGCCTCCTAACACACTGAACTAGACGACAACTGGGAACAGTGGTGGCCATAACCTGTGTTGTGTGTGTGTGTGTGTGTGTGTTCACCTTATCATTCACCTTCATGCTGGCCTCCTAAAACACTGAACTAGACGACAACTGGGAACAGTGGTGGCCATAACCTGTGTTGTGTGTGTGTGTGTGTATGTGTGTGTGTGTGTGTGTGCTAACCCTATCATCCACCTTCATGCTGGCCTCCTAAAACAGTGCACTAGACGACAACTGGGAACAGTGGCGGCCATAACCTGTGTTGTTCATGTGTGTGTGTGTGTGTGTGTGTTCACCCTATCATCCACCTTCATGCTGGCTTCCTAAAACACTGCACTAGACGACAGGTGGGAACAGTGGTGGCCATAACCTGTGTTGTGTGTGTGTGTGTGTGTGTGTGTGTGTGTGTGTGTGTTTGTGTGTGTGTGTGTGTTCACCCTATCATCCACCTTCATGCTGGCTTCCTAAAACACTGCACTAGACGACAACTGGGAACAGTAGTGGCCATAACCTGTGTTGTGTATGTGTGTGTGTGTTTGTGTGTGTGTGTGCTCACCCTATCATCCACCTTCATGCTGGCCTCCTAAAACACTGCACTAGACGACAACTGGGAACAGTGGTGGCCATAACCTGTGTTATTGGTGTGTGTGTGTGTGTGTGTGTGTGTGTGTGTGTGTGTGTGTGTGTGTTTTATGTGTGTGTGTGTGTGTGTGTGTGTGTGTGTGTGTGTTCAACCTATCATTCACCTTCATGCTGGCCTCCTAAAACACTGCACTAGACGACAACTGGGAACAGTGGCGGCCATAACCTGTGTTGTGTGTGTGTGTGTGTGTGTGTGTGTGTGTTCAACCTATCATTCACCTTCATGCTGGCCTCCTAAAACACTGCACTAGACGACAACTGGGAACTGTGGTGACCATAACCTGTGTTGTGTGTGTGTGCCCTATCATTCACCTTCATGCTGGCCTCCTAAGACACTACACTAGACGACAACTGGGAACAGTGGCGGCAATAACCTGTGTTGTTGGTGTTTGTGTGTATGTGTGTGTTCACCCTATCATTTACCTTCATGCTGGCTACCTAAAACATGCACTAGATGACAACTGGGAACAGTGGCTGCCATAACCTGTGTTGTGTGTGTGTGTTCACACCTATCATCCAGCTTCATGCTGGCCTCCTAAAACACTGCACTAGACGACAACTGGGAACAGTGGCGGCCATAACCTGTGTTGTGTGTGTGTGTGTGTGTGTGTTTGTGTGTGTGCTCACCCTATCATCCACCTTCATGCTGGTCTCCTAAAACACTGCACTAGACGACAACTGGGAACAGTGGCGGCCATAACCTGTGTTGTGTGTGTGTGTGTGTGTGTGTTCACCTTATCATTCACCTTCATGCTGGCCCCCTAAAACACTGAGCTAGACGACAACTGGGAACAGTGGTGGCCATAACCTGTGTTGTGTGTGTGTGTGTGTGTGTGTGTGTGTGTTTATGTGTGTGCTCACCCTATCATCCACCTTCATGCTGGTCTCCTAAAACACTGCACTAGATGACAACTGGGAACAGTGGCGGCCATAACCTGTGTTGTGTGTGTGTGTGTGTGTGTGTGTGTGTGTGTGTGTGTGCTAACCCTATCATCCACCTTCATGCTGGCCTCCTAAAACAGTGCACTAGACGACAACTGGGAACAGTGGCGGCCATAACCTGTGTTGTTCTTGTGTGTGTGTGTGTGTGTGTGTTCACCCTATCATCCACCTTCATGCTGGCTTCCTAAAACACTGCACTAGACGACAGGTGGGAACAGTGGTGGCCATAACCTGTGTTGTGTGTGTGTGTGTTTTGTGTGTGTGTGTGTGTGTGTGTGTGTGTGTGTGTGTGTTTGTGTGTGTGTGTGTGTTCACCCTATCATCCACCTTCATGCTGGCTTCCTAAAACACTGCACTAGACGACAACTGGGAACAGTAGTGGCCATAACCTGTGTTGTGTATGTGTGTGTGTGTTTGTGTGTGTGTGTGCTCACCCTATCATCCACCTTCATGCAGGCCTCCTAAAACACTGCACTAGACGACAACTGGGAACAGTGGTGGCCATAACCTGTGTTATTGGTGTGTGTGTGTGTGTGTGTGTGTGTGTGTGTGTGTGTGTGTGTGTGTGTTTTGTGTGTGTGTTTGTGTGTGTGTGTGTGTGTGTGTGTGTGTGTGTTCAACCTATCATTTACCTTCATGCTGGCCTCCTAAAACACTGCACTAGACGACAACTGGGAACAGTGGCGGCCATAACCTGTGTTGTGTGTGTGTGTGTGTGTGTGTGTGTTCAACCTATCATTCACCTTCATGCTGGCCTCCTAAAACACTGCACTAGACGACAACTGGGAACTGTGGTGACCATAACCTGTGTTGTGTGTGTGTGCCCTATCATTCACCTTCATGCTGGCCTCCTAAGACACTACACTAGACGACAACTGGGAACAGTGGCGGCAATAACCTGTGTTGTTGGTGTTTGTGTGTGTGTGTGTGTTCACCCTATCATTTACCCTCATGCTGGCTTCCTAAAACATGCACTAGATGACAACTGGGAACAGTGGCTGCCATAACCTGTGTTGTGTGTGTGTGTTCACACCTATCATCCAGCTTCATGCTGGCCTCCTAAAACACTGCACTAGACGACAACTGGGAACAGTGGCGGCCATAACCTGTGTTGTGTGTGTGTGTGTGTGTGTGTTCACCTTATCATTCACCTTCATGCTGGCCCCCTAAAACACTGAGCTAGACGACAACTGGGAACAGTGGTGGCCATAACCTGTGTTGTGTGTGTGTGTGTGTGTGTGTGTGTGTGTGTTTATGTGTGTGCTCACCCTATCATCCACCTTCATGCTGGTCTCCTAAAACACTGCACTAGACGACAACTGGGAACAGTGGCGGCCATATCCTGTGTTGTGTGTGTGTGTTCACACCTATTATCCAGCTTCCTGCTGGCCTCCTAAAACACTGCACTAGACGACAACTGGGAACAGTGGCGGCCATAACCTGTGTTGTTGATTTGTGTGTGTGTTTGTGTTCACCCTATCATACACCTTAATGATGGGCTCATAAAACACTGAACTAGACGACAACTGGGAACAGTGGTGGCCATTACCTGTGCTGTGTGTGTGTGTGTGTTCAACTTATCATTCACCTTCATGCTGGCCTCCTAAAACACTGAACTGACGACAACTGGGAACAGTGGTGGCCAAAACCTGTGTTGTGTGTGTGTGTGTGTGTGTGTTTGTGTGTGTGCTCACCCTATCATCCACCTTCATGCTGGCCTCCTAAAACACTGCACTAGACGACAACTGGGAACAGTGGCGGCCATAACCTGTGTTGTTGATGTGTGTGTGTGTGTGTGTGTGTGTTCACCCTATCATCCACCTTCATGCTGGCTTCCTAAAACACTGCACTAGACGACAGCTGGGAACAGTGGCGGCCATAA
>CAUDMG010003074.1:30000-32710 GCA_958450375.1 Homarus gammarus
AGCTTGGCAGCCAGAAGGCTGAAAATATACAGTTACATATTTGGGGAGTGGGTTACGAATTACAAATAATATACAAGTAACATAAGTGACACAAATAAGACATATAATAACTTAGATGGGGAAAAGCTCAAACTACAGTTCAATTCAACATAGTGACAGTGTTACAGTATTACAAGTTATTGATAATTTTTACAATGGTTGGGACTGGGCTGTTCTTATAGCGATCAGTTCGTGCACGTATGGGCTGGATGCGGTTGTGGTGTCGAACAGCAATTCTCGGACAAGGGACCTCGGGTGGTAGCAGGAGCCGGTGTCGGGGATGGTGTAGAAGCTTCTTACCAAATTTGCAGATGAGGTCGTGGTGATGGTCAGTGAGAGTCGAAAGGGTCAGTGTGTTGAGCGCTTCTTGATATGTGGAGTAGGAGGAGGAGAGAATAATCTTGCATGCCCTCTTTTGCACTTTTTCTAGGTGTTTACGTTGTGTGGCATTTAGGGAGGAAGACCAGGTGGGGGAGGCATAGGTGAGCTTGGGAAGTATGAATGTTGTGTAAACACTGAGGAGCTCGTGTGCAGGAACTCCGAGGGACTTGAGTCGGCGGAGGAGGTGGAGACGGAAACTGGAGGATTTGACAACTTCATTGACGTGTGGTTTCCAATTTAGTTTGTTGTCTATGGTGACGCCGAGGAGCTTCGTGGAATCTACGACCTGGAGTGTGTTCGGACCTAGAGTAATGGAAGGAGGTGGGACAATGTCGGAGGAGAGGTTGATGTGCATAACCATGGTCTTGGTATGGTTGATGGTGACATGGTTGTTGGTAGCCCAGTTTTGGAGACTGTTCAATAAATCCTGAAGGGCGGTATAGTTGGGAGCAGAATTGTTGACGCTGATCCCAATGGTGGAGTCGTCGACATATTTCCAGCGAGCAGGGGTTTCTCTTAGGGCATCATTGATGAGCATAAGGAAGCAGAGTGGTCCCATCTTGGTGCCTTGGGGGACGCCACAGGTGAGTGACTGAAAGGTGGAGACAGCCCCTCGGAAGCGTACAGCTTGGCGTCGGTCACTGAGGAAGTCTGTAAGCCATGGTATGAGGCTTCTTCGAAGCCCGAGGTCAATAGCTTTGTTGATGATTATATTGTGGTCGACTAGGTCGAACGCTTTAGTGAAATCAATGAAGGCGACAGCTACAGACGTTTTTCGTTTCTCGAGATGGCGGTATATGTAATCGAGAAAGCTGACAAGACAGTGAGTGGTGGAGGAAGTTTTCATGTTGCCAAATTGCTGAGGGTCTACGACTCCTGCAATATCAGCATAAGCCCAGTCGAACACAAAACTTTTACAGATTAGGCTGGGTATTGGGGTGATTGCAATAGGTCGTAGCTGATTTAAGGATTGTGGGCTGGTTGACTTGGGCACTGGTGATACATAAGAGGTCTTCCAGTCAGCTGGGCATCTGGCTTGACTGAGAGAAGCATTGATGATGGAGCAGAGGGGTTTAGCAAGCTCCGGGGAGAACTCCTTGAAGAGTTTCATTGGTAAGTCAATGGGGGTGGTAGAGCGTTTTAATTTTAGTTTGTCCAGGCGTTTTGCTACGTCAAATTCTTCTACTAAGTCAGTGGGAAGGGAGGCTGGTAGGTAAGCAGGGAGAGTGGTTGTGTCAAGCCGTGGGAGCGTCTGGCATATAGTAGCGAAATGGTTATTTGTTTGCTCAGCTGCGTCAACACTAGTGAGATGGCTAAGGAAGGGGAGGGGGTGTGTCTTATTGTTTAGTCCACAGAGTTCTTTAAGCTTACCATACCATTGACTGATGTTGGTCTGTTTCAGGTGTTGTAATTTGGTTGGGTAGTGGGACTTCTTTGCAGTGCGTATTTCGCGGATGACTCGGTTGCGAAGGGACCTGTAGCGGATGTGGTCATTGAGATGAAAGGCTCTGTCTCTCTGTTGCATAAGTCTTTTGATCCGAGGTGTGATCCAGGGCAAGTCAGCTGGGTGAGATCTGACGGACTTCTCGGGGAAGAAGTGGTGGTGAGCTTGCGTGGTGGTGTTGGTATAATTTATCCATTTGGTTTCCACGTCATCCACGCTAAGTACTTCAGTCCAGGGATGGTGAACTATCCACTGCCCGAAGAGGCGCACTGCAGAGTCAGTAATCGGCCTGTAGGTCTTGATGTAGGGTCTCTGTACTTGAGTGGGAGTGGCAGCTGGGGACCAGAGCACTGATAAGTGTGTGCTACACCCGATAGGAGGCATTGGTTGAGGTGGTTGGTACTGGTCCGCTAAGTCAGTTAAGATAAGGTCCAGGGTATTTTGACCGTGTGTGGGGAAGGTCACAACTTGTGATAGTGATAGCTGGTCCTGGATATCAGTGGTGTCAATTTCATTTAAATCCCCACATAATATTAACTTGGCACATGGGTACCTAACTCTGAGGTGGTCTGAGGTGGTGATGAGATGATTGATAAGAGTGTCTCTGGTGGGTGATCGAGGCGGATGGTATGCCACACAGATTATAATGGAAGCAGTGTTGCGTGGGTGGGCTCTTAGCACGACACGTACCCATAATGCTTCCACATCTGCTGGGACTTGAACATCCAGGCGTGACGGGCGTAGGTCATCTTGACAGAAGAGGGCAACGCCCCCTCCGCGTCTTTGTGAACGAAGGTGATGAAAGAGTTGATATCCCTCAATATGACACGTTTCAGGCACAATTTG